>CANTFG010000226.1:0-16512 GCA_947652605.1 Elmis aenea | reverse complement strand
GTTCTGGACAAAAAAATTGCCCCTGTTTCAGATTTGTATGTAGTTTTGTGTTCGACTTAACCTTCGAGCGGGCGCGCCTAAAATTATAACATCAGCAGGCGCGCAGGATAAATTTTATCTCGTGCGTTATTTGTATGTATTTTGCTGATTTAAAATATTTTGACGGTTCCGAGGGCCATATTTTTGTTTATTATTTATTATTGAATAGTTGTGGCATACCTAGGTCACAAGGGCATTAATTTTTTTATGTAATTTTATATTCTTTTGATTGTGCAAAAATAAAAATTTCAGTTGTCTATGTAATAGGTACGTAGTTTTATTTGCAAAAATAATCAAAATATATTCCAAATTCAATTGTAACATAACATAAATTCATAAACATAAGAATAATAACAAAATAATAAAATCAAAAAGTATTCTCAAAGACTAATAAATTATTATTATTATTATTATTATTATTATTATTATTATTATTATTATTATTATTATTATTATTATTAACATTATTATATATAGCAAAAACATTGTTTTAGGAATACCTTTGGGTTAGACGGCGCCGGGAAAAAAAAAGTTATCGCCAAAAATCTTAAAAAGGTATAAATTTTATCACTGCGCGCTCGCTCGAAGGTTAAAGCAATATTCACACTGTTCAGTGTGTCACCTTTCGCTCACTCTGTATAATAATTGTTAAAATGAAGATATGTTGTTGTTTTGAAACTGTTTATCGCTTACCAACTTGACATTCCGTTGCATTTTCCAATTTGTTGTAATGGCAGGTTAAGAAGCATATATTGCACTTAGTCACAAGTAGAATAGATGACCGCCTTAAAAGCTCAGGCACTGACCAATGTTTATTTGAAAAGGTAAATGTAGGAAAATAAATAGATTCGATTTTGCACCTAACCTGACACATATTGTGAGATCCGAAAATAGAGTCATTAGATTATATCTCGACATAAAAACGTTTTACATATTTTTACAAAACATTTATTGTAAGAAACTTGTAGCTTTCTAAGGCAGTATTATAATTAATTTAAACTTTAAACTATCAAAGTTGCTTTTCGACTTGTTCAAAATAACAAATTGCAATCACTGTTTCCGTTGCAACAATTAAAATCGATGTTGCGAAATGTAAATGTTAGATTCAATTTTTAAATAATATACCCGAATTGCTTAACTATAAGATGTAGAAACCACAAAAGTGGCTGTATAAAAGAATATAATTAACTTAATTACATTATACAGTTTCTTAGTTTTTAATGAATGTCTATTTTTAGCTTGCTTATTTCTACCAGTTACCTTTTTTGAAAGACAGTCAATTGGGTATTGCCAAAAATACATACATTTTTTCCTTTCATCAACCGCAAAATTTACCTGTAACAAAAAAAAAATTATTAGTATACAGGCATCGCCAGAACCACTGAACTAAATAAAATGTGTAAGTGTGTATATGGATTTCTATAGAAAACACTAGAATACTTTTTAAACGGCTTAACTCACTACAAATTAGATATTTAATTCAGTATTAAAGCTACTAGGTGGGTAGCGTCCGAAGACGATCGAATACACCCGAATACAGCTATTAATTATTAATACTATATCAAGCGGGTATCCCTCGAAGACGTTGACATTTATAGGATATGGTTTTGGAGTGGCTATTTGGGTAAACTGGTATGTAATACCAAAATTCATGCGAAGAAAGTTGCGAATGAAAAGCTAGTAATAGATCATGTATAATTATTAAACTGCTGTTTTTCTATTTAGGTTCAAATTTTGTTATTTGTTACAAAAATTGCACTCATTTAAACCTGTATAAGAACCAGTTGAAATTGTTTTAACGGTTTCACATTCGGTTTGATTTGATTTTTATTTTGATAATTTTTTAGCACAAACATCCAACTCCGATTAACGTACCATAAAAAAACATCCAATAATTCGGTTTTTGTTCCGATTCTGATTCGGTTTGAGTTCCTGTTTCTGGTATAAAGAAAAAAATATTATGATACAGTTTAAAAGCACCAGGTTGTTATCGCTTTCAGTTAAACTAAAAATGATAACAGTTGGGAATCATATCATAATGATGTAGAAAAATTTCCCTCCAATGATTTTTGTATATGTACAGGGTGGAACAAATTCGAATGTTTTACGGAGTATCTCGGTTACCGTAATAGATAGCGAAAATCTTTCGGTCTCTTGGGCTATTTTTTTGAGAAAATAACACCTATGCAATCAGATTTTTTCTATCGAATTCCATTTCGGCACTATAGACGAAAAACGAAATTTCATCATTTTTGAAAATTTCCTGTAGCTTCTTTATTTATTTAATTAGAACAAAATGTTATAAAGGTTTTTTATACAGATTTTTATGGTTAATTAAAAAACAAAAGTCGTTTTTTTTTAGCCTCCTTGACTTTCGAGAGGTGGAGGAAACTTAAATTTTTTTAAATGGAAACCCTAGTTGGCCGTGACTTTATGTGAAAGAGTATTTTTTCAGCTTTTCAAAATTATATAGTTTTATATATTTGTTGCAAACAATAACCGAGATATGGCCAATTTTGTAAAAATTCGATCAACAAAGTTTGCCATGATTTCGTAAACAAGTGATGTTTGCAATTAGTAAACAACTAAACGTCGTTGACAAGTAAATTCGGCAGCAACCACTACGTTTTTATCACTTACAAAGTAATATTCTAACATTACACTTTTCAAAAAGTTCATATTTGGCCATGTTCACAATACCACAATAAACAGTTACAAAATACAAAAGAATACACAGATTTGCTTTAAAGTTGACAAATGTACTTAGAAATGACGTTTAGTTGTTTAATAATGGCAAACATCAGTTGTTTACGAAATCATGGCAAACTTTGATGATCGAATTTTTACAAAATTGGCCATATCTCGGTTATTTTTTGCAACAAATATATAAAACTATATATTTTTGAAAAGCTAAAAAAATACTCTTTCACATAAAGTCATGGCCGACTAGGGTTTCTATTTAAAAATATACAAGTTTACTCCATATCTCGAAAGTCAAGATGGCTAAAAAAGTTAAGTTTTGTTTTTAAGCATATAAAACTATATAAAAAACCTATATAACATTTTGTTCTAATTTAATAAATAAAGAAGTAATGGAAAATTTTCAAAAATGACGAAATTTCATTTTTCGTCTGTAGTGCCAAAATGGAATCCGATATAAAAAATCTGATTGCATGGGCGTTATTTTCTCAAAAAAATAGCCCAAGAGACTTACTAGTTTTAAATTTTAATTTTGACTCATTTAAGTAATTATATAAAACACAATCCTTAAAAATTAATGCGAGAAATTACACCTTGAATAGGTAGGTAAGTTATTTAACAATATTTGGCGGTCCAAGTTTCGACCTTCCGCAGTGCGGGCGGTCCGTATCCGGACCGCGGTCCGCCTGTTGCCGACCCCTGGCCTATGGGCTAGAGCGCTTTTTGTATGGAGCACATGGTATATTAGTTCTTATAAAACATTAAACGTCTATCTTATTAATGTTTAAAGAAATATATGACAAATGAAGATAGTGGAGCCAATATAATAGCAATGCAGCTAATTGTACGTTTATTAAATTATTTATTCGCAATTTACAAGTAAATTACACTCACTTCGTGTCATAGAGTTATATCGTAATAATATTATTCTGTCTAACATGACCGCTGTGAACGGCTGTACAAGGCGATGGTAATGTGACATTTGACAAATTATACAGCGCCGGAATACATACAATTATCATATATCTTATGTAGCTTCAATGCATTAAGTTTGTACAGGAATTATGGAGGAATGATTTAATGCGAATACATGTTCGAATGCACGCAACCGATGTCTGCCAATATTTGAACTAACCGTTGTGGTGGATGAAATTGTGCTCTGTTGAAAACTGAACAAGCGTGTATTTTATTATTATGCTTACAAAAGCCGCCTCGTAAATAATTTTGTGTTATTTAAAAATTGCTTTAAACTAGCAATTCTCAATATTTTGTAATACATTTTCTTTTAAAAGTTATTTATTCTGGATAAACCCTCTACGCCTACGGTAAACTTTTTAACTTTCATTTAATCTTAAGATTTCATTTTAAGTCACACGGGTGAAACATGATTAACATGAATGCACAACATTGATCATTTTTTGTATTTCTATATTAAGGAGACTTAGACTAAGCGCTGTATAAGAAACAAAGCTTTTATTGATCCAAAAATTTGTCGCCCGTTTTAAAAACACGCCTGTCTTTTTTGCCTGGTAATGCTTAACTTTCTCATAAATAAGTTTCGTAATTCTATAGTTACAAGTTACAACTGTTGGTTTCTCTATCCGTAACGAACTGGTGATCGGTGTCTCGACGGAAGATTTGCTTGGTGGATATTGATTGTGAGTTACAATCACAACTTATAAAACATTACAACAAAGTCATTGCAGAAATATTGTTTCCAGCTGATTAAAACAAACCTTAAGAAATTTAGCAAGTATCATAGTACATTAGGACTTGTCTTATATCTATTCGTTTTTCAAAGCCCTATTTTACTAAATTAAATATTAAAGCTACTAAATTTCTTTTTATTATCCAACCAAACAGAAATTTTATCCTTATCGTTATTGGTGGCTAATTTGCTTTACGTACAACCATCACTTATTAATGCACTTATCTCATCCTTTATTTAATTCTTGTACGCAATTCCATTAAACTTTAAAGAGGTTCCTTTCCCCTTTTCTTTATTCGCGGTATTTTTATCATAAAAATCTTTAAAGCCGCAAAATGGTAGTCACTAGAAGCAAGATCTGGAAAGTATGAAGGGAAAGGAGGCACTTCACACCTCAAATCGGCTATTGTTTCCATCGTATCGCTAGCAGTATGCCGTCGTTTGTCTTGTAGTAAAGGTAGCCGACTTAATTTTCCTCGTTTGTTTTTAGCCAAAGCTATTCGCCAAAAGCTTTTCAGTAGATTGAAATAGAACTGCGAATTTTTCGTGTGGTGCTTCGGCAATAATCTAACAGAATTATTTCCTCACAATCCCAAAAATCCTACCAATACGTGCTTTCATTAGGGGAACGTCCTCCGGGAATAGTCATTCCGTAAGCCAAATTTACACGGTTCACTTGTATACTCAACTCAAATATCGCTCAAAGTGTATAGGAAGTGATCGGTGGTGTAAATAATTAGCTATCTAAAGTGATCATCGAAAAACAAAAACGAACTAAACAAAATAAGGTTCTGCTTCTGTTTACTATGGATAAATAACCATAGTTGAGTCATAAAAAGCAATGAGTGTGAATATAAAGAACAGGTTTCAATTTATTTATTTATCAAAATGCATTTTGCATAAAAATTATTAGTATAAATATAAATTGACTATGATCCATTCAGGGTGCGTCACACACTCTACCGGCATTTCATAAACAATAAGAGATACAAAGTAAGTAATCAAAATGTTCCTATCTTAAGGACCTTATTTGTGCTGCTTTTAATTGCAACAAAAATTCGTGGCATCTGGTATGTGTACAAAAAAAAAGTCAGATATTTAAGTTTTTTAAAACGAAAATATCATTTTTGTCGCTAAGAATATAAAAATCTTGCTAGAAAAGTTTTTTTGTCTGTTGTAATTGTTGTTTTTGTGATGCTCCGCCTAGAATCAGCTATTTTTAATTTACTTCAGTGTTATTTAATTTACTTTTTAAATTATTAACATAGAACAAACACTGACGCATTGTTTACTAAAACATGTAACACTTCAAAAGGGCCCAGTTATGAAGATTTTAACACATAAACGTTAAACTATTACGGCCATAACTTGGAGTGTACAACGTCAGTGGTTGGTTTTTGTCAATCAACAAAAAATTTATTGATAAATTTATATCATAACTGGGACGCACTACTCGTACAATATGTGCTTATAGGATAGAATGACAAGGATACAAGTACAATAATATAAGTACTTTTACCCAACTGTGCGAGCCGTACAGGATGGACCAAATTCGAATTTTTTTGGGTTACCGTAAAAGTTAACGAAAATCTAATATCGGCCTCTTGGTCTATTTTTTAAGAAAATAACGAGGGGGGATCCAAAAATAACCGGAATTATTTTCTGAAGGGCGAGCCCCTTTTAGTTCGAGCTTTTCGTGCTAGGAGAATATTCTAGAAACCCTTCTGCATCAGCGTGCCTACTGGCGTTGCTGTGTGTTGCTGCGCTCGGCTTCAGTGAATTTTTTTCGAAGACTCTTTCAACGCATCTGTCTATTTTGTGATGGCTGATTTACAAGAACTTGCGGCAGTGACATTTTGTTTCCTGCTATGGAAAATAAAAAGGAAACAATTGTTATGCTACAGAAAACTTACAAAGAAGTTGCTCGCAAGTTTAAAAATGGTTTTTCCGTTTTAAACAAGGCGAAATGTCGACTGACGATCAACCTCGGCCCGGGCGTCCTTTGACCAACTGAAGAAAATGTGATACGAATTCGTCTAGCAATCTTGGAAGACCGTCGTCGGACCATTTATGAACTTGTGACGTTGACTGGAGTGTCGTGGAGTTCCTATCGGCAAATTTTATCGGAAGATTTGGGTATGAAACGAGTTGCAGCAAAATTTGTGCCTAGCTTGATCACACCTCAACAAAGAGACAATCGCGTGCCGTGCCATGAAGGAGCAGTTGAAGGCTGACCTAACCAGATCCCCCCTCCCAAATCATGATCGAAGACGAATCTTGGTGCTATGGTTACGACCCCGAAACGAAGCAGCCAAATTTCACTGCAGCAAGTTCTTGTAAATCAGCCATCACAAAATAGACAGATGCGTTGAAAGAGTCTTCGAAAAAAATTCACTGAAGCCGAACGCAGCAACACACAGCAACGCCAGTAGGCAAGCTGATGCAAAAGGGTTTCTAGAATATTCTCCTAGCACGAGAAGCTCGAACTAAAAGGGGCTCGCCCTTCAGAAAATAATTCCGGTTATTTTTGGGTCCCCCCTCGTATGTTATCTGATTTTTTATGTCACTTTCCATTTTGGCTCTATAGATAAAAAATTAAATTTTATCGTTTTTGAAAATTTACTAAAAGCTCTTAAAGATTAACGTCTTTTTTTTATTTCACGGCACACTATATTTAAGAACGTGTTTTACAATTTTAAATTATTTTAAGACAAAATAGTTAAATAAATATGCAAACCTTTAAGTTTAAAAAGAGAGACAAATAAACTTTAAAATAAGAATCAAAGCCTACTCAAAACCTAAATAATAAACAACTGAATGTCGCTATTTTCTAAGTTGTATACAACTTCTTCTTTAACCAAAATTTTTATTAACAACGGTAAGGAAGATGTTTAAAATTTAAAAAAAAAAGATAATTTGTTTTCAATAAATTCGTTTCCTAACATGAAAGCATTACTGAGTAGCTTCCCACAATCGGAACTTTTTATTTAATTTAACCGGCTTTCTATCTCTTGCTTTTTACCAGATCTCTTTGTATAAAACTTTATATTTTCAAGAAATTTCAGTTTATAAAATTTATAATAAACGCCACTAATAAAAAGTAAAATTATGCTGAATTTAAAAACGAAACACTATCTAAATGCCTAACTGGTTGCCGTTTTTTTATGATCAACTGGAATAATTTCATTTTGTGTTTTACATTTTTGCTAGAATGTTTAGTAAGTAAATAATAACTATATCGTTTTTAACTGATATCGAATATTTACGTATTATGTAATTTCTCATTGCCAAGTCGCTCAATAAATTGGGTAACTT
Source organism: Elmis aenea (assembly GCA_947652605.1). Taxonomy (NCBI): domain Eukaryota; kingdom Metazoa; phylum Arthropoda; class Insecta; order Coleoptera; family Elmidae; genus Elmis; species Elmis aenea. Next base: position 8,750 of record CANTFG010000226.1, on the reverse strand, counting down.
ATCCCGTTTCACTGAACCTACAACTACAAAGGTTAAGAAGTTGCCCATAATGAGCCTCGAAGTTTGAACACATTACAATTTAAAACAGTTAATTGGAAGGCTTTAGGAGCTGGGTTTGGCAAACTTAGAAAGCTCAAATTTTAATACTCGGCTACAAATGTAATACCAAAAGTATGTGTTAAAAATTTTGATAAATATGGGTTTGTATTAACATGATCTTCAAATTTAGTATAGGTACTTATAAATTAAATAAATTTCCATATTGGTATTGGAAATTTTAATCTTTATTAAAAAAGTTTTGCTAATACTGGCACCCCTTACAGGTCGGTCTACGGCATTTTCAATGTAATTATAAAACAATAATAATATTTCTAACTTATGAGAAAAATTACATTATGTTTGAAACCACCCAACAAAATATATAATCAAGTTTAGTGTATATAAGATTTCCTAGTGCTTCCGTCAACTTGTTTTAACGATGTTACAACTTAGTAGAAATCTTAAGGACTAAGTTCCGATTTAGCTAAACTACATGTGAAAGCTCTGACCATAACGAGTGTTCATGTGTGGGTGAATGTAATGAAATTAAATAGCGCTCAACTACTATATAACTAACTATAGTCACTGCTGTTTAACACATCCACTGAATTAACTAGTCATTTCAATATTAATTTAGGTCTATTATTAAAACACAACAAAATAATTAAATTCAGCTGTGACAAATACTGTGCAATATATTTACTCGTAACAAGTTTGGCAAAACAAGTTTTCATATTGACATTTGTGTATATATCGATATATCAAATTATAAATAAATCATATTTTAATAAAGTACACAATATACCGTGATGGGAATTAATAAACTTTTTGAAATATATACGACTTTTACATCGATTTAGTGAATGCTGAACACACCCGTTTAGGGACCCTAGGATAATTTATGATTATTAGGGGCCCTATCCTATATTTGATTTGTATGCAACTCTCATTAAATGAAGTGAATTGCACAGTTTTAAGAACTTATAACAGTAATACTTTTATGGGTATGCCATGGCTGATTTTAATTTAAAAAACAAACAAAAAATCTTAAATTGGTAATAAAACTCTTTGATTTATTTCTTAGATGATATTGCAATAAGCAGCTTATGACAAAACAATTTTTTATTTCTAAACTAAACAAGTATACATGGCACTAATATCGTTTTGTTTCCAACCTGTTGTGATATTTGATTATTACAACCTCTAGCAATTTTTTGTTGTTGTTTAGTCTGACATGCTAACTGCATCTATTTTATGTTTTTAAACAAATAAATTTGGGTGATAGAAAATTGTCAGTTATAATATATTAAAGGAACATTATTTTGCCGGAAACATTATTGACAAAAGTTTGTTGCTTTGGTAACATTCTGAGACATAATGACATGAACAAAATCCTGAGTCGAAGGCGAGGGATTTTGTCATTCATTTCTTCGAAAGATGTTACCTATAAGCAACAAACTTGACTTAAAATGTTTCCTGATTAGACAATTTCCCAAATAAGATACCAAAAATAATTGCAATTTTTGTTTATTATTTAAATACTGTAATTTTTAATATACTTTACAAATGTCGAACATCTGTAAACAAGCCAAACAAGCAACCGTGTTGCTATGGAAACGGGATGTTTTCGCTTTTTTGCCGGTGAAAACATCCCAAGGGACGATTTGGCGTTATTGTCGCTTAAAAATTAACGTGATTGGTCATAACATGAAGGCATGACTATAATTTGACTAAAGTGATTGGTTTTTATGTTATTTATTCCCCAAATCAGTCAGTGCAATTTTCAGTATTAATATAACAAGTGCATTGAAAATTATCGATAATTTTTGGTAAATATGCCCGAATACAAGTTGCTTCAACTTGCATGAGTGAAGATTTGTCAAAAATTATAGATTATTTGCAATGCACGAGTTATATTTTGTCAGAAAATTTCCTTTACCTAACCTATCTGTCAAATTAAAATGTTGTTTAATTTAGATAAATTAAAGTATACCTACTACTTACAGCAATTGTTATTATTAATAGATCATTTATAACTAATTTTTAATTCAAGAATTATATTTTAATAAAAATTAATGAACCAAATAGTATTTAGGTACATACATAATCTGTTATGTCAAATTTTACAAGTACTGTCAGAGTGGTGTGTCAGGGGTGTGGTTTAATCTACAGGGTGTAGACTCGGATCACGCAACATAGCAATTTCAATGGTAAAATTTTAAAAGTCGAATTCTTGCTCCGCTAATTATTTTAGAAAAAAAGTGCAAATGCGTTTTTTGTAGAGAAAAAAATTCTGTATCCATAAGTGTAATCAATATTACTTTTTCGTTTTCCAAAAACAGAAAAATAAGCAAATTAAAAAACGCGTTTTCGCGAAAATCTGTAGTGCCTTGGAATTATGCTACGACAACTGCCCATCTTACTAACACTTACTGTCACTTTGACGTTTGAAGTTTATTCTTAATTATCATTTTTATTATATCTTGCAATGAAAACATAACTAATTGTGTAAAATAAATGTTTGATAAAATATAAAGTACAATTAAGAATGAATTTCGCGTCAAAGTGACAGTATAAGTGACATTAGGCTGGGCAGTTGTCACAACATAATTCCAAGGCACTACAGATTTTAGCGAAAACGCGTTTTTTAATTTGCTTAATTTTCAGTTATTGGAAAACGAAAAAGTAATATTGATTACATTTATGGATACAGAATTTTTTTCTCTACAAAAAACGTATTTGCACTTTTTTTCTAAAATAATTAGCGCAGCAAGAATTCGACCTTTAAAATTTTACCATTGAAATCGCTATGTTGCGTGATCCGAGTCTACACCCTGTATATTAAAGTAACGTTATTGGTCACCGACATCTGTCAAAAAATTATCAAAACCAAAATACCTTATTCCCTCTCCAAATTTATATTTTCCACCAATCAAAAACTCAGATTTTTTAGAAACGACCAATAAACGCATAAAAATCTGTTAATTGCGAAAAGTAAATTATCAGTGTATGATTATGTTTATTGGCCGTTTAAAGGAAATCTGAGTTTGTTATTGGTCGAAAACGCAAATTTGACAGGAGGATCAACTCCTGGCAGAGGAATGTAAAATTATTACCGTGTAATATTTCTCCTATTGGTAGTCTCTAAAAGATTTAAGATTAGTGATTGGTTGAAAACGCAAATTTGACAGGTGAAGGGAATTTTCAATTCAAAATATTTAATAATTTATTTTCTATAATTTTTTTAATAGGGATAATTTTATGAAACTGGGTATTTTTAAGTTATAGCACGAGAAGAATCGTACAGAGCATTTGTTTGTTAAAATCTGTACTATGGTGACGTTTTTTATTTTTTTATTGATGTCATATTGGCAGAAAATAGAATTTTTAATTTAATCATGTTGAATGTTTTATAAAGACCATTAAATTATTTACAACAAAATATAAAACAATTACTTATTTGTGTTTAAAATTCATTTAAATGGACTGAAGTAAATAACTCGAAAACTAATGAGATTAGATACAAAAAAAAACCCTGTACTCTTGAAAAAAAAAATAATTTGACATCTTAAAAGTGAAAAATGAAATAAAAAAGTGACATATCGTTGCGCGGCAACTTAACACTCGGTATAGCTGAAAACAATTTTAGGTTATGAAGCACATGATCTACAATAAATTTTGTTTAAAACTTTTTTTTATATTTTGAATAAACCATATATGAAGAAACTATGCACTACGTGGACACCTGCATATGACTCGACTCAAAGTCGGTATATACAGGGTGTCCCAGATTACATTTCCAGCATGGGGATCTCGCTTATTATAAGAGATACAGGTTTGTTTAAATTAGGTGAATTATTCCTTAGTATGAGAGGAGCCACAATCACTTTTTAAAAGTACAAAATTCCTCGTGCTTCAGATGTTATAGCAAAAAATATGAAAATGTCCAATTTCTTTTTTCTTTCATAACTTTTTTGTCTTTATCATTAGAACAATTTTATTTGTACTTTCTTAAGGCACTTTTTAATGAAGAATGTAACTGTTATTATAGATTATTTTTAACATCTACCATTTTCGAGATATTACCCCTAACTTCATTTTTTCTTATGGGCCGCGAAGTTGGCTATGGAATAGTTGAATGTGCTTTTTTTTTCCTCCTTAAAATGAGATATTACTTGCTACATTTATTTTTATAAATAAGTCACAAAATCAAGAGAAACCGTATTTTACCCAACACTCATCAAGTTATCTATGAAAATAAAAACAAAAAACAACTAATTAAATGTCAAATGACAGTTAACGTTTGTCTGCGCTATCATTTATTAGAATTTCACATTATTGTTTTGTAATTCGATAATCTTTGTAGTAATTGTTATAATGATGGCAACATTTAAAAATAGCGATTAATTTGACATGTTGAGATGCTACATTCTTTGCCATAAAAACTGTGAAGAAGCTAAGCGGTTATAATTAGAGCTATGTCCCGAGAAAAGGCAACGAAGGATGGGTAATTACAAAAATTTGGAAATAAATTTAAAAGCATATGGTTTTTTCCACAAACCAACCAAAAATCCAAAACAAATCAATAATTAATTAGAATTATTTATTTTACACACTTTCTATTATAATTAATGTGGCATTTCAACATATAAAATTTTTAATTAGTTGTAAATGTGCCCATAATTATATGATAACAAATTTGCTACAAAGATTATCGAATTACACAACAATACTATAAAATTCTAATAAATGATACAGCAGACAAATGGTAACTGTCATTTGACACATAATTAGTTGTTTTTTGTTTTTATTAGTATAGATAGCTTGATAAGTGATAGGTAAAATACAATTTTTCTTGATTTTGTGACTATTTATAAAAATAAACATAGCAAGTAATATCTCATTTTAAAGAGAAAAAAAAAGCACATTCAACTATTCCATAGCCAACTTTGCGGACTATAAGAAAAAATGAAGGTAGGGGTAATATCTCAAAAATGGTAGGTGTTAAAAATAATCTAAAATAACAGTCAAATTCTCCATTAAAAAACGCCTTAAGAAAGTACAAATAAAATTGTTCTAATGATAAAGACAAAAAAGTTATGAAAGAAAAAAGAAATTGGACATTTTCATATTTTTTGCTATAACATCTGAAGCACGAGGAATTTTGTACTTTTAAAAATTGATTGTGGCTCCTCTCATACTTGGGAATAATTCATCTAATTTAAGCAAACCTGTACCTCTTATAATAAGCGAGATCCCCATGCTGGAAATGTAATCTGGGACACCCTGTATATTACATATATGTTTTCTGGAGTTCTGATTACGATTTTCGGGTCAAAATTTAGGAATTCAGAATAGCTGTGCCAATATGGCGGAGATGACTAACTAAAACTGATATAATAAATCAGTAAAAAAAAAACTTTTAAAAAATTAACTTTTATTAAAATGCACTAAAAAGAAGAAAATGTTTTATCCTAAAAGCTTGTCGCGAAAAGTTCATAGGTATTTAATTCGACTTTTCGCGACAAGCTTTTAGGAAAATTTATTTTTTTAGCACATTTTATCAAAAGCTTGTTGCTACAAAGTGTTTCTTTACTTATTTTTTAAGCTGTTTACACAAGCGTTACTTAAATGTCTATGAACCCAATATACAACTAACTTAGATTAATACATTTATTAATTTGACGTTTGTGTATAAACCAGTTTATGTATCGGTAAGTGAATTAGTACAAAATTCACTGCTGGAACAAATCTTATATTTGCCGATTTAAACGACTATGTAACATTTATAGTTCATGATAGCCTAATAGAAAATGTAGTCAAATATTTTGTGTATGGCACTGTATTTTAAAACATTTAAAAAAATAACATTCTTAGTTAGTCATAGTTCTAATTTTAATTTTAATATCTTTTGATTTTAAAGAAAGTGCTTTCTGCTTTGAGGCATTTATTTTTCAGTCTTGTGTGATGTATGTTCTTACCATAGAATTTGCACTTCCTGTACTGATGCTTTTATGTTTTAAGTTATTAACAGTCTTTTTGCTAAATTCTAACTATAAAAATTACACTTTAAATAATTGTATTTTATCGAGCCCATGTTATTTATGTCATAATTTTACCCTGAATTTACACATTTCTTTTTAAACCATTTGTACGTTATTGTAGATTTGCCCAACCAACCGCGTTATTCGTACTTGTAATAATTAACTTTTACTGCTTCCAAGATAATGTTTACACTCGTGTGTTTTGTTGTAAAACTTCAAGTTCTTAAAATAAATTACCGTTATTTACTCAGTACTCCCTCTCTTAATTAAATAAGCAGCATTGAGCGACAAAGACGTTATGTGATATCCCTGCATATAATCAAGATTCGAGTGCATTCTTATCTCAAGTTGCTTTAAACTTAAAGGGTTTATTAGTTTGCTCTTGTTTTTCTTCGCTTGAAAGAATGTAATATAGAAATACCTCGGAATTGGTTAGAACGCTGAAACGCTGAAATATATAGCCATTATTATAGAACCGTGTTTTTGACGGTATAAACGTGAATTAATGTCTTCAATTTGAACGGTTTCGTTTAATTTTATTGCATTTTGGAAAATTATAGTTTGATAAAATTTGTTATTATTGTTTTATTTACGATAGGAGAAATAAACAGTTGCGTTAAGTGTTACTCGAAGGTATTCGAATTAAAATTTATGTATCTATACTAAAAATCATAATCATAATCAGGTCTTATAATAATATCCTTTCAAAATCATCTATCATTTCTATATCTAGATTATAAAACTGACAGTAATTAATTAATTTAGGTAATGCGTGATTTCATTACTAATTACTGTGGTTATAATTAAAATCATTATGTATGTTTTTTAAAAATCCTTGATATCCTGCGGAAAGGCGTGTCAAGGATAATTGCCATCCAGGTCCTGTTTCTGCGTCGACGCCTCCTAATTAAAAAAACATTTTTATAATAGCTTATTGAGTAGCAACAAATTTTGTATCCTGCTCAAAAAGCTTACTTTAAAATTCAATTACTATAATGTATTACAAGTGTTTTAAGTTACGAAACCTAAATTAAAAGTTATTTCATGTCATTAAAGTATAATGCTTTTTTAAACACAATTAAATCAGTGTTTTTTAATATTGGGTCGCGCAACTTGTACATGTTTTATCCTGGCGTGTGTATGACAAAAGATGGTTACATGATTAGCTAAAGAATACATTCAGTTTAGCGTCTAAGCCATATGTAATTGCTAATTTCAACATTTTATTAAATCTCACTTATACTGTACAGTTCTTACACAACGAACATTCGATGGAAGAATTTAAATAATACAATCAGATATCTTAGGATTTTTTTACCCTGTTTTATAATGTAGTATAACTACGTTTGCGTTTTTTTGTGTATAATACAGCTTTATTTAAATAAAAATGTTACTTAATAAAATTTAGGTAGGCAGTAATAATCGTTAAACCTCTAAAAGTCTAAAACATTTCAATATATTTTAAGTCGCGGATTTATTAGAAGTATTCCAATCATTACCACGTGTAACCTGCAAATCAATTTTATTTTACTAATCATTATTTTGATCCGTCTGACGTGGCTTGGGCACTATCGATCAACAATTTTGCTACAGTTTATGCCCCAAAAGTTGTTTTTTTTTTGTTTCAATTACTGCGCTACTTTACGTCCCTTAACAGAATAAACTAGGACAAGTGAGAAGCTATAAATACCTATGACTGCATCTACACTGTAATGGGAAGATAGAAAGGGGAATAAACGAGAAAATAGGTTCAACAGCTAGGCTATTTATGGCATACACTATTCCGAAAAAAGAAAAATACGGAAAAAACAAAGGTTGACATCTACCAAAGAGTACTTAGCCTTGTCCTAATACGAGGTGTTTCTTAAATATTGCAAAAAAAGGTGATTCCTTATCAGAAATTAAGGGGGGTCTTTCATATATTTTTTTTTTCTTAGCCGTCTCCTTTCAGAGTTTCACACCCCTAAAGGAGAGTGGAAAATTCCTTTTTTTTTTAATTCCTTAAATTTGGATAAATGTAGTTGTTTTATACTTATTGAAAGGTTTCCCATGGTAATATTTTTAATTATCTCCCACCTTCACAGGGGGTTGAAAAGTGCGACCCCTGTTGGTTTTTTTATAAGAACTTTTTGGTGGGTAAAAATTTTGCAATAAAAAAAAACTTTTCTGAAAGATTGATTTGTTTAAAAACTTTTTTTATTTTCTAGTTTTTCTCGCAAAACCTAAAGTTTTCGAGTAAAAAATAATATAAGTAAGCATGCACCATTAAATATTCCAACATAAAACCGTTCATTTTGGTGGTTACCATGGTTTGTTTATGTTCATATTGGGTAGAATTGAAGGGCGTTTCAGCGTTGTTGCCGCGTAAACGTCAAAATGAATTACACCCGTCAATTCTACGCAATATAAACATAAACAAACCATGGCAACCACCAAAATAAATCGTTTTATATTGGGATATATTTTTAATTGCAAAATGTTAACCCACCAAAAAGTTCTGATAAAAAACCAACAGAGGTCGCACTTTGCAGGCTCCTGTGAAGGTGGATAATTAAAAATATTACTATGGAAAACCTTTTGATAAGTATAAAACATCAACCAAATATCATTCTCCTACTTTTATCCAAATTTGAGAGATAAAATAAAAACTAAATTTCATTGATCCCC